>OX456991.1:28768792-28781292 GCA_949752705.1 Callimorpha dominula | reverse complement strand
CTAACCTAACCTAACCTAACCTAACCTAACCTAACCTAACCTAACCTAACCTAACCTAACCTAACCTAACCTAACCTAACCTAACCTAACCTAACCTAACCTAACCTAACCTAACCTAACCTAACCTAACCTAACCTAACCTAACCTAACCTAACCTAACCTAACCTAACCTAACCTAACCTAACCTAACCTAACCTAACCTAACCTAACCTAACCTAACCTAACCTAACCTAACCTAACCTAACCTAACCTAACCTAACCTAACCTAACCTAACCTAACCTAACCTAACCTAACCTAACCTAACCTAACCTAACCTAACCTAACCTAACCTAACCTAACCTAACCTAACCTAACCTAACCTAACCTAACCTAACCTAACCTAACCTA
This sequence comes from Callimorpha dominula, assembly GCA_949752705.1. Taxonomy (NCBI): domain Eukaryota; kingdom Metazoa; phylum Arthropoda; class Insecta; order Lepidoptera; family Erebidae; genus Callimorpha; species Callimorpha dominula. Next base: position 28,780,904 of record OX456991.1, on the reverse strand, counting down.
ACCTAACCTAACCTAACCTAACCTAACCTAACCTAACCTAACCTAACCTAACCTAACCTAACCTAACCTAACCTAACCTAACCTAACCTAACCTAACCTAACCTAACCTAACCTAACCTAACCTAACCTAACCTAACCTAACCTAACCTAACCTAACCTAACCTAACCTAACCTAACCTAACCTAACCTAACCTAACCTAACCTAACCTAACCTAACCTAACCTAACCTAACCTAACCTAACCTAACCTAACCTAACCTAACCTAACCTAACCTAACCTAACCTAACCTAACCTAACCTAACCTAACCTAACCTAACCTAACCTAACCTAACCTAACCTAACCTAACCTAACCTAACCTAACCTAACCTAACCTAACCTAACCTAACCTAACCTAACCTAACCTAACCTAACCTAACCTAACCTAACCTAACCTAACCTAACCTAACCTAACCTAACCTAACCTAACCTAACCTAACCTAACCTAACCTAACCTAACCTAACCTAACCTAACCTAACCTAACCTAACCTAACCTAACCTAACCTAACCTAACCTAACCTAACCTAACCTAACCTAACCTAACCTAACCTAACCTAACCTAACCTAACCTAACCTAACCTAACCTAACCTAACCTAACCTAACCTAACCTAACCTAACCTAACCTAACCTAACCTAACCTAACCTAACCTAACCTAACCTAACCTAACCTAACCTAACCTAACCTAACCTAACCTAACCTAACCTAACCTAACCTAACCTAACCTAACCTAACCTAACCTAACCTAACCTAACCTAACCTAACCTAACCTAACCTAACCTAACCTAACCTAACCTAACCTAACCTAACCTAACCTAACCTAACCTAACCTAACCTAACCTAACCTAACCTAACCTAACCTAACCTAACCTAACCTAACCTAACCTAACCTAACCTAACCTAACCTAACCTAACCTAACCTAACCTAACCTAACCTAACCTAACCTAACCTAACCTAACCTAACCTAACCTAACCTAACCTAACCTAACCTAACCTAACCTAACCTAACCTAACCTAACCTAACCTAACCTAACCTAACCTAACCTAACCTAACCTAACCTAACCTAACCTAACCTAACCTAACCTAACCTAACCTAACCTAACCTAACCTAACCTAACCTAACCTAACCTAACCTAACCTAACCTAACCTAACCTAACCTAACCTAACCTAACCTAACCTAACCTAACCTAACCTAACCTAACCTAACCTAACCTAACCTAACCTAACCTAACCTAACCTAACCTAACCTAACCTAACCTAACCTAACCTAACCTAACCTAACCTAACCTAACCTAACCTAACCTAACCTAACCTAACCTAACCTAACCTAACCTAACCTAACCTAACCTAACCTAACCTAACCTAACCTAACCTAACCTAACCTAACCTAACCTAACCTAACCTAACCTAACCTAACCTAACCTAACCTAACCTAACCTAACCTAACCTAACCTAACCTAACCTAACCTAACCTAACCTAACCTAACCTAACCTAACCTAACCTAACCTAACCTAACCTAACCTAACCTAACCTAACCTAACCTAACCTAACCTAACCTAACCTAACCTAACCTAACCTAACCTAACCTAACCTAACCTAACCTAACCTAACCTAACCTAACCTAACCTAACCTAACCTAACCTAACCTAACCTAACCTAACCTAACCTAACCTAACCTAACCTAACCTAACCTAACCTAACCTAACCTAACCTAACCTAACCTAACCTAACCTAACCTAACCTAACCTAACCTAACCTAACCTAACCTAACCTAACCTAACCTAACCTAACCTAACCTAACCTAACCTAACCTAACCTAACCTAACCTAACCTAACCTAACCTAACCTAACCTAACCTAACCTAACCTAACCTAACCTAACCTAACCTAACCTAACCTAACCTAACCTAACCTAACCTAACCTAACCTAACCTAACCTAACCTAACCTAACCTAACCTAACCTAACCTAACCTAACCTAACCTAACCTAACCTAACCTAACCTAACCTAACCTAACCTAACCTAACCTAACCTAACCTAACCTAACCTAACCTAACCTAACCTAACCTAACCTAACCTAACCTAACCTAACCTAACCTAACCTAACCTAACCTAACCTAACCTAACCTAACCTAACCTAACCTAACCTAACCTAACCTAACCTAACCTAACCTAACCTAACCTAACCTAACCTAACCTAACCTAACCTAACCTAACCTAACCTAACCTAACCTAACCTAACCTAACCTAACCTAACCTAACCTAACCTAACCTAACCTAACCTAACCTAACCTAACCTAACCTAACCTAACCTAACCTAACCTAACCTAACCTAACCTAACCTAACCTAACCTAACCTAACCTAACCTAACCTAACCTAACCTAACCTAACCTAACCTAACCTAACCTAACCTAACCTAACCTAACCTAACCTAACCTAACCTAACCTAACCTAACCTAACCTAACCTAACCTAACCTAACCTAACCTAACCTAACCTAACCTAACCTAACCTAACCTAACCTAACCTAACCTAACCTAACCTAACCTAACCTAACCTAACCTAACCTAACCTAACCTAACCTAACCTAACCTAACCTAACCTAACCTAACCTAACCTAACCTAACCTAACCTAACCTAACCTAACCTAACCTAACCTAACCTAACCTAACCTAACCTAACCTAACCTAACCTAACCTAACCTAACCTAACCTAACCTAACCTAACCTAACCTAACCTAACCTAACCTAACCTAACCTAACCTAACCTAACCTAACCTAACCTAACCTAACCTAACCTAACCTAACCTAACCTAACCTAACCTAACCTAACCTAACCTAACCTAACCTAACCTAACCTAACCTAACCTAACCTAACCTAACCTAACCTAACCTAACCTAACCTAACCTAACCTAACCTAACCTAACCTAACCTAACCTAACCTAACCTAACCTAACCTAACCTAACCTAACCTAACCTAACCTAACCTAACCTAACCTAACCTAACCTAACCTAACCTAACCTAACCTAACCTAACCTAACCTAACCTAACCTAACCTAACCTAACCTAACCTAACCTAACCTAACCTAACCTAACCTAACCTAACCTAACCTAACCTAACCTAACCTAACCTAACCTAACCTAACCTAACCTAACCTAACCTAACCTAACCTAACCTAACCTAACCTAACCTAACCTAACCTAACCTAACCTAACCTAACCTAACCTAACCTAACCTAACCTAACCTAACCTAACCTAACCTAACCTAACCTAACCTAACCTAACCTAACCTAACCTAACCTAACCTAACCTAACCTAACCTAACCTAACCTAACCTAACCTAACCTAACCTAACCTAACCTAACCTAACCTAACCTAACCTAACCTAACCTAACCTAACCTAACCTAACCTAACCTAACCTAACCTAACCTAACCTAACCTAACCTAACCTAACCTAACCTAACCTAACCTAACCTAACCTAACCTAACCTAACCTAACCTAACCTAACCTAACCTAACCTAACCTAACCTAACCTAACCTAACCTAACCTAACCTAACCTAACCTAACCTAACCTAACCTAACCTAACCTAACCTAACCTAACCTAACCTAACCTAACCTAACCTAACCTAACCTAACCTAACCTAACCTAACCTAACCTAACCTAACCTAACCTAACCTAACCTAACCTAACCTAACCTAACCTAACCTAACCTAACCTAACCTAACCTAACCTAACCTAACCTAACCTAACCTAACCTAACCTAACCTAACCTAACCTAACCTAACCTAACCTAACCTAACCTAACCTAACCTAACCTAACCTAACCTAACCTAACCTAACCTAACCTAACCTAACCTAACCTAACCTAACCTAACCTAACCTAACCTAACCTAACCTAACCTAACCTAACCTAACCTAACCTAACCTAACCTAACCTAACCTAACCTAACCTAACCTAACCTAACCTAACCTAACCTAACCTAACCTAACCTAACCTAACCTAACCTAACCTAACCTAACCTAACCTAACCTAACCTAACCTAACCTAACCTAACCTAACCTAACCTAACCTAACCTAACCTAACCTAACCTAACCTAACCTAACCTAACCTAACCTAACCTAACCTAACCTAACCTAACCTAACCTAACCTAACCTAACCTAACCTAACCTAACCTAACCTAACCTAACCTAACCTAACCTAACCTAACCTAACCTAACCCAGTCCCGTGCCTTCCGCCATTGCAAAAGCTGTGTTTATAAGTCGCTCCGCGCCTAAAAAATCAAACGGTCGGGAAAAATTGTGATAAATACATAGTGCGTTACATCAAAAGTTGCGCAATTGCGAGCGCTACGCGATCGCGAAAACCGCGCGAAAATCGGATCAAAACCCTGGATTTTCTTAGAACAATAACTGTTTTTTAGTGCGTCAACAGCAGGAAAACCAGCATTATCTCCGAATCCAAATCGACGACACTCAGTTTTTCGACTGTAAAAAGGTGCGTCTCGAAGATACCTATCTTCTGAGACCCTTTTCGGAATTGTGCAGTGAAAACTCGTGGTGCTAGGGTCAAAAAACAAAAAAGCACGTGGCAGGAAATTCAGGTGTTTCAGCAATTTTGCTGAAACGTAAAGTGGCTCTAAGACCCGGAAAAAACAGCGATCCCGTGAGTTTTTAAAAATTGAAAATTGGACCAATATTTTGGCAAACACGCGCAACCAAAGTGCAGTGAACTTTGTAAAAAGCTTCAAGCTTTTTCATCGGGAAACCATCGAAAAAGTAAATCGACGACCTATACTTTTTAAAGTGAAAAACATTAAAGACATAAATAGCCTTACGGAAAAAACTAATTTTAGATTTTTAAGACAAGTGGTTCCCGAACGCCAGACTTTTTACTGTGACCAGTGCAAAAGTGAATAGGTATACGCAAAGTTGGTCGGTGATAAGGGAAAGTGAACCCCTGCTGACAGGACCCCGACCACCTGGGAATTGCTCCTGGGACCCCCCACAGCCAAACTTGGTTCTGGCAGAATCACCTCCGAGCGATAGTACGGGCTCCAGGGGCCATTTGCAGAAAGTTGTCAGCATCCCCCAACTTCGGCAGCTTCCTGAGGGTGAACGGAGTGAAAAGTGGTGCTGGTGCTGGTGCAGGTGGAAAGACACTCTAATAGACAATAAGCAACAATTTTAATCAGTAAGTTAGCTTTAATATTCTAATTTATAAGTAATTTAATGTAAGGACAGGGAAATTTCGCCATTACCATCTAAGTTTGCCAACCCCCTAGGGGTTAAACGGCTCGAGATATCGCGAAAATAACACCAGTTTGGTTCTCTTACGAGAAGCGATCATAAGGACAACCTATCGGCAGGCATTCCCGAAAACCACCCCCGGGAAGATTTTTTCAAAAATCATAAAAATTTTCCGGTTTCCCGTTTTCCGGGAAACTCGTTTGGGCCATTGACGGTAAATTCAGCACGTCCTATACCCCCCTAGATCTTAAACGGGCGCGATATCTCGTTCCTAAGGGCGAAACCAACAAGTTAAACCTGGCAAAGGGCACCCTACGTTGTTCCCGGAACCCTACTCCGGCGACGCGCGGGACTAAAAATTAGCCATAAGCAGGAAACACTGGGCTGATCTCCAACCTACAACATCCATTTTATCCCGAGCTTTTAGGACACTTAATTTAGAAACAGTGTAAAATTATAGGAAAATATCCAAAAAATTCTAAACGTAATAAACAAGATTGTTTAGATAAGAAATGTCCAAAAATCCGAAAGTAGCTTAGAAACGGTAAGTCCTAGCTCAAAAATAACCATTTTTCGGCCCCCCCCTCCCTAACCCACCCCCCCCATCCTACGTCAAAAAACCCAACCCTTCCCTACCTACCCCAAAAATTTCAACCCCCTACCCCTATATATGGCTGATGGACCAGCCTAGCGTGACCCCTGAATTCTAATAAACAGTACAAATCTAAGTGTTTTAAAATCTGGAGAAAGCTTCTAAATTCTATAACTACGGAACTAAAGCCCCGATTTTCAAGCGGTTTTCGGCTAAGGGTCAGAAATTTCAGGGGCTCTCCGGATACTTCAACTTAGAGTCTCTAGGTAGAGACCGACTAAGGTTTTGTCCAGTATACCGGGACATTGTATATATAGTATTAAGAACAAGTAGTAAGTAGATGATAAGGACTGTAGCCATCGCTCCTGCTCTACATAGAGCCAATATTGACAATTTATTTTATTTTGTATGTTGTAAATTTAATTTTGGGACAGGGACTATACATCCCCTCAACGTTGACAACTCCACTGCGTGGAGTTCAACGACTCTACATAGAGAAAAGCTTTTCTGTATTTAGCATTTCTTACTGTGTTTATCTTTAAAGGTGTATTTTCTCTTATGGGAGGTCCGTATAGTCGTGAGTCCGACTCTACATAGAGCTAAAAAATTGTTCTTGACAAAATTTTTATTTTATTATAACAGTCGCATATCCGGACTAACTACGTTAGTGAGAGGACGGACTCTAGGTAGAGTGGGTCACGTGACTTTTTACTCACGGTTTATTGACCTTGTGGTGACCTCACCATATTTATAGTTTTAAGACCCTATGCGGTTTTGTTTTTGAAACAGCTATTTTATTTTTACATATTTTAATTGTCTTGTTTTACTTTGTTTCGTTTTTTACATCGTCCCTATTGACGCTTTTAGTTTTAAATTGAATTGACGCATACCCTCCAACATGTTTGGCTACAGAACGCCAAAGAAGGCGACAGATGATGCCAAGTCTCCGTCAGGACCTGGGGCAGCCGCCCCTCTTAATGTAAGACGCAGCATAGGGGAATGGGAAGCTACTAACACCAGCCCTAGCCCCACCCCCGGTATAGCTGAAAAGACGTCGCAGGCTGGTCCTGTAAAATCCAAACCAAAGTCTACGCTGACGCAGGAGAGCAAAGTGGTGACAGCGACCACAACAAAAAAGGTCATCGAAATATCACCACCAAAGGTCAAATATGCAGACCGAACTGCGGAGGCTAAAGCCTGCCTAATGAAAACAAAGCACCACCTGAGCAGTTCAAAAAACACGAAGAGAGAAATCACAGCCGGTATCGCCGAAGCTACTGAACGACTCTACCAATTAGTTAAAGAAGTCGAAACGGAGCTTAAAATGGCGAAACAACACACCAAGCAAGGACCGGTACTCACAGACCTAAAGGACATAGCAGTTGAATCAACCTCTAAAGAGACGGACACAAAAACGATTTTACTCAAAATGGAAGAACATTCGAAGCTCCTTATCGAAAATAATAAGAAGATAGATGAGTTAAAAGAGAAGATCGACCACCAAAACGAATCCCTGGACAGAGGAACCTACGCGAATGTGGCCGCCACCCAGTCCGTAAGCTTACGGCCAAAACGCAGCACGCTGCACTCTGTTGTGATCTCGTCCAGGAACGAGACCGAAACCGGCGACGAAGTCCTAAACAGAGTAAGAGAAGCAGTAAACGCCAAAGACGGGTGGATAAAGGTGGAAAAAGTGAGGAAAGCCAAAGATAGAAAGATAATAATAGGTTTGGAAACAGAAGAAGAACGGAACAAGATAAAGACCCGACTTCAACAAGAAGGAGTTGACCTCACTGTGGAGGAGGTTAAAAACAAGGACCCGCTTCTGATTCTGAAGAACGTTTTATCAGTGAACACCGACGAGGATATATTCAAAGCACTCAGAAATCAGAATAAGGGTGTTTTTGACGGCCTCGACAGTGGGGAAAACAGACTGGAAGTAAGGTACAGAAGAAGGACGCGAAACCCTCATATCGGCCACGTCATCATCAGCGTCTCGCCCATCATCTGGCGACGGGCATTAGATATCGGAACCGTGCATATTGACCTCCAACGGATACGAGTTGAGGATCAGTCCCCACTGGTACAGTGCACTCGATGCCTGGGCTTCGGGCACGGTAAGCGACTCTGCAAAGAGCCTGCGGATCTATGCAGCCACTGCGGTGGTCCTCATATGAGACCAGAATGCCCGGAATGGCTGTCAGGCTCACCACCCGCATGCAGAAATTGTACTAAATCCAAAATAGAGTACGCCACGCCACATAACGCGTTCAGCCATGAATGCCCTGTACGGAGAAAATGGGATGACGTGGCCAGATCAACTGTAGCGTACTGCTAAAGGCACCCCAATACAAAATACCCCGTATGAAGTACTGCAGGCAAACCTCCAACGCAAAAAGCTCGCTACCAATGAGCTATTAATAGAAGCTACGAAGCGTGGAACAGCGGTGGCGCTTCTTCAAGAACCATATGTGGCAGGAGCGAAAATAATGAGGAGTCACAGGGGCGTCAGGGTCTTCCAGAGCACGGGTACAGGAGATGGGACTGTAAAAGCGGCAATTGCTGTCTTTAACAGCGAACTTATTGTAAGACAGTACCCGAAACTCACCACAAATAACATCGTAGTGGTGGGAATCCAGACCAGTGCCTGGGAGATCACGTTTGTCTCCTTTTATTTTGAGCCAGACCAGCCTATCGAGCCCTATCTGGAACATCTCAAGCAAATAGTACTAGCAGTTGGTTCTACGAAAATTATCCTTGGAGGGGACGCCAACGCAAAGAGCATATGGTGGGGCAGCCCGAAAGTCGACCTAAGAGGGGAAGAGACAGCAGGAACTCTCGGGGAGCTTAGCCTTAATATTCTAAACAGAGGGGAAACACCGACCTTCGACACAATCCGAGGAGGGAAACGGTACAGTAGTCACGTGGACATCACCGCTTGTTCCAACGACATGTTGGACAGGATAGACGATTGGAGAGTCGACGAGGGTCTCACGAGCTCGGACCACAACGGCATAACTTTTAAAGTTCTCTTACAGAAGTCCAAAGGTATCAAAGTACAGAGAACCACACGTAAATTTAATACTAGGAAAGCAAATTGGACCAAATTTCATGAGAAGCTTGGCCAATTGAAAAGCGAAAACAAATTTACAGTAGTCGAAATTGATAAACTTAAAGATATAAAACAAATTGATATAACAACAGACAATCTCACGAAAGCAATAGAACAGGCATGTAAACTAACGATACCTACAAAGAAACACCAAGAAGAACTTACCTTGCCGTGGTGGTCCGAGAGACTCGCTGAGATGAAGAAGACCGTCGCCACCAAGAAGCGCAGGATCCGCTGTGCCGCCCAAGTCCGGAAGTCGAAGGTCATAGAGGAGTACCTGAAACAGAAGGAAGAATATGAGTCAGAAGCAACCAAGGCCCAGACCGAGAGTTGGAAGGAATTCTGTGGGAAACAGGATAGGGAAGGTGTATGGGAGGGTATATATAGGGTGATTGGTAGGACACAGCGAAGGGAGGAGGACCTGCCATTAGAAGTAAATGGTGACGTGCTGGATGCGAAGGGCTCCGTAAAGCTACTGGCGGAAACGTTCTACCCGGAGGACCACCCAGAATGTGACAACCTCGATCATCGATCCATTCGACTCAAGGCGGAAAAAGTAAACCTTGGCGAGCAAGATGAGCATTGCGACCCACTGTTTACGATGGCGGAATTGAGAAGTTCCATGGAATCATTTAACCCAAAGAAGGCACCGGGCTCCGATGGCTTTACTGCCGATATCTGCTGTCATGCCGTGGGTAATGATCCAGAACTATTTTTAAGGTTCCTCAACAAGTGCCTGGAATACCACCACTTCCCCACATCCTGGAAGCGGGCAACAGTGGTGATACTAAAGAAGCCAGGGAAGGAAAATTATGCCACACCAAAATCATATAGGCCGATTGGACTGTTGTCTATACTGGGAAAGATCTACGAGAAGATGCTGGTGGCCCGCCTGAAGTTTCATCTCTTACCGAGGATGAGCTCAAATCAGTACGGATTCATGCCGCAGAAAAGCACTGAGGACTCCCTCTATGCCCTTATGCAACATGTTTACCACAAACTAGATCAAAAAAGGCTAGTAACGCTCGTATCGTTGGACATAGAGGGAGCTTTTGACAGCGCCTGGTGGCCTGTGATAAGAGTCCGCCTCGCAGACGAAAAGTGTCCTCTAAACCTCAGGCGGGTGATGGACAGTTACCTCAAAGACCGAAAAGTGGAAGTCCGATACTGTGGGGAGGTATACAGCAAGCACACAAACAAAGGCTGTGTCCAGGGATCAATCGGGGGTCCAATCTTTTGGAACTTGATTTTAGACCCGCTCCTAAAAACAATGGAGAGCAGGGGTAATTATATCCAGGCGTTTGCGGACGACGTTGTCCTGGTGTTCGACGGAGAGACCGCACTGGAAGTGGAGCGATGTGCCAATGCCGCTCTCGGTCATGTCCTGGCGTGGGGTGTCGAAAACAAACTTAAATTTGCACCGCACAAAACTACTGCCATGGTGATAACAAGAAAACTAAAATACGACACGCCGCGCCTGTGCATGGGGGGGACCGACATCGGTATGTCAAAAGACATGAAGCTTCTGGGTGTAACCATCGACCAGAAACTGACATTCAACACCCATGTCTCGAACGTCTGTAGAAAGGCGGTTACAATATATAAACAGCTGTGTAGAGCCGCAAAGGTCAGCTGGGGGCTTCACCCGGAGGTTATCCGTGTGATATACGTGGCAACCATAGAGCCCATAATACTTTACGCTGCTAGCGTCTGGGCGCCGGCCGCTAAAAAGTTGAGCATCATAAAGCAGCTTGGGACTGTCCAGCGGGGAATTGCACAAAAAATGTGCAAATCGTATCGTACAGTCTCCCTACATTCAGCTCTGGTGTTGTCCGGGATGATCCCTCTCGATCTCCGAGTTTGTGAGGCGGCATCACTGTACGAGGCAAGGAAAGGGATACCACAAACAACATTGAGGGGTAGAGAGGTCGAACGAATGACACCATCGATTAAGGATCCCCATCCCGCGACACGTGACATCTTACACTTCGACAGTTTGGCGAACCAGGAGCAGTTAGATAACGTACGTAATTTTGACATCTGTATTTTTACAGACGGTAGTAAGATCGGAGGAGGGGTTGGCGCTTCACTGTCCATCTGGAATGGTGAAGCAGAGACCAGAGCCCTCAAATTTGCTCTACCGAATTACTGTACAGTATATCAGGCCGAGCTCCTGGCGATAACAAGAGCTACCAGGGAAATAGTTAGGCTCAAATCATCTTCTTTTGGAGTTTTCAGCGACTCAATGGCGGCTCTCCAGACTATTGTAAATCCCGGCTCGCGCCACCCTCTTGCCGTAGAAGCTAGGGATAACATTAAATCTGCATCCCACCAGAACAAGGTAATAAACTTGTTCTGGATAAAGGCTCACGCTGGACTGCTGGGTAATGAAAGAGCTGACCAGTTAGCCAAAGAGGCCGCTGGGAACTCCAAGAGAAAGCCTGACTACGATCAATGTCCGATTTCATTCATCAGACGCTGCATACGAACGGCTACGCTTGATGAATGGAATCGTAGGTATGTAACAACTGACACCGCATCAGTAACTAAATTATTTTTCTCGGATGTGCGGCAAGCGTATGGCATAGTACGCAGGATGGGCACAAGCGCCATAAACACACAGGTAATGACTGGACACGGTGGATTCTCCGAGTACTTGAACCGTTTCAGGTGCAAGGAGAGTCCATCGTGTATTTGCGACCCAGAGGAGAGCGAGTCGGTCCAGCACATACTATTCCATTGCCCTCAGTTCGCAAAGCGCCGATTTGAGGCTGAAAATATACTGGACATGGATATAACCGAGAATAATGTGAAGATAATAATGCTAAGTAAAAAAGCTGACATATTTTTAGATTATTGCAAATATATAGCAAAAATAGTAATAGATCGAAACAAAACCGCATAAGTAAATATGCTGTCATAATATAGTGTGTATATTAGTGGCTAGCATAGTAGAAATAAGTTTGTTAAATAAATCTTTAGAAATATGAAATATTATGCAATATGTAAAAATAGAAATAGGACTAGAATAAGTAAAAATAGAAAGCAAAAGCAACAATGTATCTGCCCCCTGCTCTATAGAATAAGATAGGAATAAAAAGTTGTATTTAA